>QRFJ01005996.1:0-27163 GCA_006176705.1 Cocos nucifera | reverse complement strand
CCTGGTGGAGTCCATTGAGAGACTATGCCATTTTTCTTGAGATAGTCTAGGAATTCTTGGCTAAGGTATTCACCTCCTCGATCTGATCGAAGAACCTTAATGGGTTTTCCAGTTTGTTTTTCTACTTCATGTCTGAATTCTTTGAACTTTTCAAAAGCTTCAGACTTGTGTCTCATAAGATACACATACCCATACCTAGACAGATCATCGGTAAAGGTAATGAAGTAGACAAAATTGCCTCTAGCCGGCACATCAAATGGGCCGCACACATCAGTATGTACTAGGGCAAGGAGATCTGTGGCCCTTTCCCCATGTCCAACAAAAGGGAGTTTAGTCATTTTGCCTTGAAGACAAGATTCACAAGTTGGATATGACTCGGAAGTCAATGGACTCAATAGCCCATTTTTCTCCAATTTGTTGATCCTATCTTCTGCTATATGACCTAATCTCAGGTGCCATAGATATCCTATCATTTGGACTATCCCTAGGTCGTTTGGCATTCACGTTTTGCTCGATAGTTAGAACAGGTACATCAATATGTAGCTGATAAAGACCATTAATAAGAAAACCATTTGCAATTTTATTTCTTTCATAAAGAATGTTACAATGGTCCTTAAAGAAGGTAATCACATAGCCTTCTAGTGCTAAGCATGAAACAGAAATCAAATTCCTGCTAGCTGCAGGCACATAATAACAGTCTTTCAAAACTAAGTCTAAACCAGATGGTAATCGAAGAGGGTATGTTCCCACGGCTACTGCAGCAACTCTTGCTCCATTACCGATGCGTAGGATCATGTCTCCATCCCTCAGCCTCCTGCTATCCTCAAGACCCTGCATGAAAGTGCACAGATGAGCACTAGAACCAGAGTCAAGCACCCAACTGGATGCAGAAGAAACCGTAAGGTTAGACTCAATAACGAGCATACCTCCAGAAGGACCTTCCTTCTTGTTCTTCAGGGTGGCCAGGTAAGTAGGGCAGTTCCGCTTCCAATGGCCGTCGCTGTTGCAATGGAAACACTTTCCTTTGACATCGGCCTTTTTCTTCGGCTCTGCCTTCTTCTTCTTTGCCTCCTTCCACCTTTTGCTTTTTCACAGACTTCTTTTTCTTTCCATAAGACTTTCTTTTGGAAGAAGTCCATTTCCATAGCAAGAACTGAGCCTTTAGAACCTTTCATAGAAAGCTCAGCGGTGAACCAGCATATTCATTAATTCGGCCAAGGAATTTTGAAGTTTATGCATGTGGTAATTCATGATGAATTGCCCATATGCATCAGTCAAGGATTGCAGAATAATATCATTCTGCAGATCCAAGTCTAACTTCACACCGAGCTTCTCAAGCTCTTCCAAGTCCTTGATCATCATCAGACAGTGATCTTGGACTGACTGCCCATCACGCATCTTAGCCTTAAAAAGTCATTTCGTGACTTGATACTTGGCTGCGCGACTCTGTTCACCAAACATCTCCTGCAGGTGAGCCAACATTTGGCGAGCAGTCCCGATATCTTCATGTTGGCGCTGGAGCTCATCAGACATCGAGCCCAACATGTAATATCTGGCCTTATTATCTTCGTCTATCCATTTTTCCAGAGATGCTCTCTGTTCAGTGGATGGACGGGCTGGTAAGGTGGGAGGGTCCTGGTCCAATACATGGGTTAACTTCTCAAACCCAAAATATTTTGTAGTTCCTGAGCCAATCTTTATAATTGGGTCCGTCAGTCTATGTGTGTCCAGGATACGTGCTAATGGGTTGGACGCAGATATTTTTCTATAGAGAGTCAAAGATTCTAGTTAGATACTGTAATTATGACTTGACCAATTTATTTAGGGAATTTTATTTTTAAACAAATTAGCTCCCACTATTTTCTCGGATCCCTACACTCCCTCTGTAGAGATGCAAAAATCTCCATGATTAATGATTTCTAGTGGGTGGTGCGGTCTCACCAACTGACTCATCACCTCACCTAACAGTTATTGGTGATGGGTTAGCCAATGAGTGAACAACTCTTGTTCAATGATTCTCTAATCATGGTGCACCCAAACTTGGTCTCTAATTCATGAATCTCACCGTATCCGGAAATATTGATCCACTCCTTAGTTAAGTCAGACCCACCATTTGCATAGACTGGATTTCTAATTGAGTCTCTCACCGTATCCAAAATATTGAGCCCAACTCATCCTCCAGCCCATAGCATCCAATGCCTAATAGACATGGTTGCATCTTCTTCGGTGCAACTGAGCCACTGTATCCAGTCCGAGAACAATCAACCCCGGGAAGGGCCCGCACATCTACAATGGTGGAAGACCTCAGACTTAATCTTTTCTTAGGGAGAATTGATTCAGGTCTCATTAAACTAGACTTGTCATAGTCATAACAATTATGACTAACCTAGTGGCATGGGTTAGCTCAGATTATGACCACCTCAGATCAGAACTGTGTCAACAGATATGGCCAGGTAAGTGAGATCGGTGGAAGGAATATGCCATTAACTCGTACAAGAATGCATTCAGGTCGAGTAGCTTCCAATTAAAAACCAGTCGGTCGTATGTGCCAAACTTACCTTAGACACCAAATTGTTGAGCCAGAACCAATTGGGTTAGCCTACAATCCAGACTCTAACCTCTGAGCCTAATTAGGTCTTGCTTGATCGTGACTCGATCTTGACCCAGACTTAATCCTATTAGGCTGGTCAATTTAAGCATTGTTGATCCCATCTAACCAACTCTTGATTCGGTTTGATCAACCGCTTAGACCTAATTGAGCTACCCAAGCCCGAACCCAGTATTATGAATATGTCTTAGATCTAAAATTCTCAATTTTAGACCTAATTAATATTCCATAATCTTAATTTTTAATTAAGTAGGGTTCATAAATAAAATATGCACAATAAATCCTAGGGTTTCAGGATCTAGGGTTTTGCAGAAAGTAAGTTTTGGATTTCTGATTAAGGACGAACACGCAGCACCCCTACACATCATAAGAACACCCCATCGAATGGGAAGGAGAGGGCCTTTAAACCCTTCTTCATTCTTATGACCGGACGGCCAAGAGGAATGCCTTAGTCAGGAACATGCAATACTATAAAATAATTTTAGATCTATATCATATATCTCATATATAAATTAGATCTGATCATGGCATATTTTGCATTCTGTGTAACAGGAATCCTAGATCAACTTGGCAATAATGCGATTTTGATTCTCAAACAAGCCCCAATCTCAATATGTAACATTGGTCAAAAGTCAAATGTCAATCAACATTTGACCAGTCAAAGGTAGACTTTTGACCAAAGTCAAAGAACAAGAAATGACAGGTGACCAAAAATAGTAGGTAATGTCTTACAAAATAAGACAACCTATTCTGACTTGGACAACCTCTAGTCAGACCATATAAAGGCCTCTGATTGAGCACAAACTTCTTTGGCTCAGTTAGGACAACTTATTTATGATAGCAAAAGAAGAACGTTAGGTTCAATCGAGTGCTAGCATGATTTTCTTAAACCTAATTGAATCTCATTCAGATCAATTGAACTGGATCAATTCAATTGATGATCACCAGATTCAAACCCTTATTTGTGTGATCAAGTTAGGTTCAGTAGTCAAAATTATAATTTTGCCCTTAGAAGTGTATTACAAGTGTCAGCCAATTCTGGCTTCTAGAGCACATATATCTAACAATCCTATGTGGCCCAGATGATAATGCCACAATCGATAAGCCCCCTGCTGATCCTGCATTGTTGCTGCTATATTAGATCCTTTAGTCACCATAGATCCCTCCATCTTATAAAGGTTATTTTTTAGCCTTCTACCCCTCATCACTGTCATGGCTCTATTAGAGATATTCAATACTCCACTTCTGGCATGACTGCTAAAGTTGTAGCCGCTCCGCTCCAGGTAGCCCAATGATGCAAGGTTCTTCTTTAGCTCTGGAACATGCTTCATATTCGTGAGAGTCCATACCATCCTGTCAAACATCCTCATTCTAATTATTCCAATACCAGCAACTTTACAAGGATGATCATCCCTAAGTGTCACACTTCTCCAATCGATCTCAATGTATATAGAAAACCAAGATCAGTTTGGCTTGTAGTAATGCGAACAGGCTGAATCTAGGATCCAAACTTCTGTGCTTTGCGTACGACCATCTGACACCACCAAGAGGTCATCCTCCACCTCCTGATCAGCAACTGTACTCAGAAAATCTGATCCTCTATTTTCTTCTTGTTGATTCTTCAACTGCGGGCAATCACGATGAAAATGCCCAACCTTGTTGCACTTGTAACACTTCACTTATTTTCTACCTTCTCAGGACTTTGATCACCCCCTTAATTTTTCTCTTATTCTTCCTCTTTCAGATCTCTCACCTATAGTCAAACCCTCCTAGGGAATGCCATCCTTGGTCATCTTCTCTCTCTGCTCATTTGTGTGCAGCATTGAGACAATATCTTGATAGTACAGTATCTCTTTTCCATAGAGTAGTGTCATGACCAGTGGATCATAGAAAGGCAGCAGTGAACAAAATAATAGCAATGATTTGTCTTCCTCCTCCATCTTTAGCCCAACATTCAAAAACTCATTTCTCACTTGATCAAACAACTGTATGTGACTGAGAACATCTCCACCTTCAATCATGCGAAGGCTATACAACCTCTTCTTCAACGTAAGTTTGTTGCACATGTTCTTTCCCATGTAAAGATTCTACAATTTTGACCAAAGTTCTTTAGGGGTTTCCTCTTCCAGCACCAAACAGAGGGCCAAGTCTGCTAAACACCCTCTAATTGCAAAACATGCCCATTTCTCCATCGACATCCACTGTCAGTCTGTCATACCTTTTGGCCTATTATTCAAAGCTAGATCTAATACGTGCTGCACAAGAAGATCCTCTACACGAACTTTCTACATAAAAAAGATCCCTTTTCCATCAAACATCTTAAAATCTATCTTTATGCTACTTTCCATGAACGGATCCAAGTCACACAATAGCAAAATCATAATGATAGATGAGAAATATCTAGATAAGATCCTACTGAAACTTCAGTCTTTGTAGATCTCTTCCTTCTATGATCTCCATGTTTCTCCACACAACCCGAGCTTTGATACCAATTAAAAAAGATAGATTCACTAGAGATTCAAAGATGTAGAACTAGGAACCAAAGAACTCTGACCAAAAGAAGGAGGCAGCCCTGAAGAATAGACACCAAGAGATGGGCGGCAAATCCAAAAAGAGAGAGAGAGGAATTAGGTTTCAAGGAGAAAAGGGATTTTTATATTCTCTTCTTGTCAAAAAATGTTACATATACAAAGTATATATAAATGCCCTAAGTCAACATGACTCAGTCCTAAAAAATTTTTCTAAGCTAACTCATATAAGAAAGCACTCACCCAAGCCCATGTCTCGTATACTCTCATCCCAAGGACTAAAGACCCAGCCCTATACAAAAGTTATCCACCTTAAGACCTCTCCACCTAGGCCTTAAGACCCCCTTGGATTAGACCCAATCTAAGTCCAAACAATGAAACCCGTGCTCATCTATCCACCTGTTCGAGCTGGCTTGACGAACACTCGAGCCGGCTCGATCACCTGCCAAGCCACAGATTTCTAAAAATACATTCTCTATTTATCTAAGAGAGCTGGCTCAATTTTGGTCTGAGCCAGCTTGATCTCATTCCAAGCTGGCTTGACCTATATCCGAGCTAGCTCGATAGCATATCAGCCCTCCTTCTCAGTTGATACAACTTCAGCCAATCCAAGCCTTTAGGAGCCACCACCTTGATTCCTTCATGATCTTCTAAGTCTTGGGAGAACCACCCTTGCTCTTTCAAATAAGACTTATTTGCAGTCTTCTTTTCTACTTGTTAAAACTCTAAGATAAGGAATTACTCTAGGAAATTCCTTTCTTGCCCAAATCAAACCATTTTCTATCAACAATGAAGGAATAATTACTCACATAAATGGTAACGAAGTAATATTTAAGTTTTGTTCTGATCCTAAAGAATCTTTTCTTAATCAGTTAAAAGAAGCTATTGAAATAAATGAATTATCTCTTTCATGGAATGATAGGGAAGAAGCTTTATCATCTACTCAGAAGAAGGATGTTCTGAAAAAATAGGTAAACAAATCTTTATGTCAATTAGAGTATTCACATTTTTCTTTTTTGATAGGAATCTAGAAATCCAAAAGTATGGTCAAAACATGGCAAGTATGTTATGAAAAAATAGGTAAACAAATCTTTATGTCAATTAGAGTATTCACATTTTTCTTTTTTGACAGGAATCTAGAATTCCAAAAGTATGGTCGAAACATGGCAAGTTTAGTAAAATACCTGACTGAAAAGAAAAACTCTCTAAAAATCATCAGATAATATTTCCAAAAAATTGAAAGATAGGTTACTCAAGCTTCACTCGATCTTATATCTCTCTATAATCTCTGTGAAATACTAGAGATGCCAACAATGGTTAGATTAAAAAGACTTGACTATTGAAAAAAGGCCCAAGAAGTTTTAATTCCTAAGCTCCATGAAGAAATCCATCAAAGAGCACTATATAAAGGACTGGTAAAGATAATCATTATAGATTGCTCTATGAAGTTTTCTTCTATTATGACAACTATATTACAAGATGTTGGAAGAAATCAAAACTACTTTGAAGCCAAAATATGTAGTGAGACAGAAGACAAGAAGGTGGCAAGTATTGAATATCCTCTTCAAATCTATAATATTGGTACTCTTGAATAAGACAACCATCCAAGAACATCTCTAAAAGATTTCAATGATTCGGTGGCAAGAAAATTACGACAACAGCAATATTGGACTCATGGAAGAATTTGGGTTATGACTAATCTTTCTACCAGAACATCCGCACAAGAAAAAATCAAGGCATGCCTCAAACATGAAGACTACCAATAGATCAACGTCTTCCTCCACTATGTCTTCTTCCACTATAGCCCAAAGGGCTAAGCAAAAAAAAAAAGGAAAGAATGAAAGAAAAAAATGAAAAATATTTTCTTACTAACCCTCTACCAAAACATTGGTACGATGTTCTCTTGCAGGTACAACTTTATCTCTAAACTTAGAGCAAAGCTCATAACTATATCTGCAACCATCATTGTCTAGCTAAATAAATGATCAGTGGCCAACAGAAGCTATCAATCAATCTACAGAAGATTAAAAAAATGGTATAACAACTTATAGTACTCCTAAAATAATGCATAACGATATACAGAAAGATTTCCTACTGTACTCCTGAAGTGATGCATAACGATCCACAAGAAAATTCCTAATGGTACAACTATAGATAAAGATAGCTACAAGAAGCACTTAAAAAAGATCTGGACTTCAACAAATTCTTATCCATGGACTCAAAACCAAGTGAAGTCCACACTACCCCTACCTCATCTATAAATAGAGGAGAAGGGCTTCAGCTAGAGGAGGAGGTGGAGTAAGCAGTCGAGAGCCTAAGCAGTCGAGTGCGCGAAGGCTCCACCTAGAGAGTTTGAGAGTCTCTTCTCTTCTTTCTTTCGCTACTTCTCAAAGCTAAGGCAGAGCTTCTCTTTCTTTCTTCCTCTCTTTTTTCATTCTCTTCTTTCTTTCACTTATCCTCACTTCTTCTCATCTTCTCTTCATCTTTTCATCTCATTCCTTCATCATCTCATATTCTCCACTCACCTACCACTATGTCCATTACCACACAAATGTCCTCCACCACATAATCCTCTACATAACCCTCCACTCCATCACTTCTTCCTATAAAAAACCAATTAGAGAGGGGTCTTCAGACAACATGTTTGAACCCTCTCTTTCTTCCATATCATTCTCTTCCAGAGAACCTTCTCCTCTCCTCCTTGTTAGCCCTTTTCTTTACTTATCCATTCCTTCTCCTTTTTCACTATTCCACTTTCTTCTTCCTCAGAAAGAAAACTCTGCTAAAGCTCTCTTATAAATATGTAAGTATGTTTAGAGTGTGATTATTATATATTAGCTTGTATCAAGGGTGCTTGGTGTGATTATCATATAAGTATATGTGATTAAGCTTGTATGGTGTGCATTTATGCTTCCTTAGCTCTAATGTAAGCACCTCTCTATAAATAAAGCATGTTTCCTTTCATAATTAGTGTTTATTACGGTTCATATTTACTATTCATAGCTACTGTTCAAAGTTACTTTTCATTGTTACTATTCAACACTATAGCAGAAATCACTACACAGTATTGTAGCAGATACAATATTACTACTGTAGAAACCGCTACACAGTATTATAAATGGGGTACTATAGTATGAGAAAAACCATCTGAATGCTACATAGGGTTGTTCTATAAATAATGGTCAATCCTGAAGGATAAACCAACCCTAAGGCTGCTAGAGATTGCATTATCAATAAATAACCATGTAGACTGGATAAACAACCCAAATACCTCCTCCATGTGTCCTTAGTATCATGATTGCATTGTAACCAACTGTGCAATCACTATGCTGAATAAGAAATAATGATCAACCTATTGTATATTAATAGTTTGTTTAACTATTCATATTAATTGTTCAGCTTATAACTATTGTTTAAATGTTGCTTTATATTAACTGGTTGATAGTTATTTATTTCTTTATTTTAGTTTGTTTGTCATCATTAGTTTTTGATTTGTTATAAATCAAAAAAATAAAAATATTCAGTTATTAGTTTGTCTATATAGTGTTCGTCTATCTGAGTTATTAAGATCTATCTGCATGCTTGTTTGAGTGCTTTTATTCTTTTATCTGCATGCTTCCTTGTGAGTGCATCTTATCCATTTTTGGATCATGTCCATCATCTTAGATAGTCATAGTTATTATCTGTTTGCTTTACCTCAAATTATTGTCTTCTCTACTTTTTGAAGTGTCCAACTTATACTTTCACTCCTAGATTCCGGGCTATATTGTATACGTACAGGGGTAGTATCGTATACTACAAAGGTTTTCATAATGGACTTGTTCCTACAGCTGCATTCCTCATCTATTAAGTTGTCATGTGGTAAGAACTCATTTGACTTAACTGACAGACAGTCTTTTGTGTTAGGGTCAGTAAGTTGTAGATTTGTGAGGGTGAGTAATGGTTGGTATCCTCCGGTCTCTTTCCAAAAGCATGACTAGGCTTGAGGATGGTGAGCAACCTAATCATAAAAGCACAATGACATATTTACAAGAGAGCTTTAGTAGAGTTTCTTTCTTTGGAAGGAAGAAGATATATAGTGAAAAAAGAGAAGGAATGGACAAATGAAGGAAAGGGCTAACGAAGAGGATAGGAGAAGGTTCTTTGGAAGAGAATGATATGAAAAAAAGAGATGGTTCAAAGATGTTGTTTGAAGATCTCTCTATAATGGGTTTTTATAGGAAGAAGTGATGGAGTGGAGGGTCATGTAGAGGATTATGTGGTGGAGGACATCTACGTGGTAATGGACGTAGTGGTAGATGAGTGGAGAATATGAGATGATGAAGGAATGAAATGAGAAGATGAAGAGAAGATGAGAAGAAGAGAAGATAAGGGAAAGAAAGAAGAGAGAAAGAAAGAAAGAGAAACTCTGCCTTAGCTTTGGAAAGTAGCGAAAGAGAGAATAGAAGAGACCTTCAAACTCTTTAGGTGGAGCCTACCCACACTCGGTCACTTAGGCTCTTGACCACTTACTCCACCTCCTCCCCCAACTGAAGCCCTTCCCCTCTATTTATAGATGACGAAGGGGCAATGCGGACTTCACTTGGTTTGGAGTCTACTGATTTGAATCTGATTGAAGTCTAGATCTTCCTGTAGCAATCTTTTCTTGTAGTTAATTTTGTCAAAGAATCTTTCTATAGTTGTGCTTATCAGGAATCTTCCTGTAGATCATTATGCATCACTTCAGGAGTACTATAGGCCGTTACTTATCATTTCTAAAATTCTTTTGTAGGCCGATCGATAGCTTCTATCGACCACTGGCTTGACACTGACCATTTATTTGGTAGGCAAATAGTAATCTACTTGGTCGAAGAATAGGCTTAGCCTAGAACAAACTTTGCTCAAAGTTGTACCTGCAAGAAAATATTCTACCAAAGTTTTGGTAAAGGATTAGTAAGAAAATATTTTTTTTTCTTTCTTCTTTTCTTTTTTATGAGATGTATAGTCTTCTTCTAGCTTCAGGATGGTTGGTCATAAAATCATCATTATTGTAGGTTTCTCTTGGCTCTTCTTTTATTCTTTGGAGTCTGGAAGATGAAGCTTTATGCTATTGGCAATCTTCTCCAAAATATTTTCCATATATTTGTCTATAGGGTGACGAGCTCTTCCAAAATCTTCTTTGGCTATTTTCTCATTGCTATTAGGGGGATTTGCTAATAATTTTATAGGATGTAGATAATGAGATCCACTTAGAGCCTTTTCTAGTGTTAGTCCTTGAAATATTGGTCTTTCGATGAAGAGATTCCAACTTTTAACATCCATTCTTCTAGTTAAGAAAAATGGGAATCGATCTACTTTTAAATCAAAGTTCCATTTTAGAATCCCTAGATATCCTGTTTATGCACAGAACTTCAAAAGATTGAATTCTTCAAGATCGCGATGTCTTCTAATAACTTTAGACTTCATATTTTTAGAGAGCATCTCAAGATTTATCTCAAATTTCATCCACTAGTTACAATAAAACTAGATGGGTAGGTGTTCATGAAATTTGAATTTTATGAACCAAGAATGCTTATAATCTGAGTTTTGAATATATATGAGGTTAGTCCAAGCATCTTGATAATCCCAATAAGTGATTTCCTCATCTCCAGGATTTCTTATCTTCATAATCTTGGTAGAATTGGGGTTGAACTCAGAATCCTAATTGCCAAAAGTTAAGGCCTTTACGATAGGGAGTTTTGAGATGGCCACTTCTTCATTTTTCTGATAATTGTGATGGACATGAATGCTTTTAGTTTGAGTAAGGATTTCTTCATAATGGACTCAAGTTCTTTAATTAACTTTAGGGATGTGAAAATTTTCTTTTGGGAGATAATTTATTTGATCTCTGATATTGAGATTCAGATCATGGGCTTTAAGAGGGAAAAGGATTTGTTTGGCTTTGCATTCATATGAACAAATTGGATCTGGATATGACCATCGGAGTTGCAGTGAAAATACTTTTCCTTCTCCACGATCTTCTTCTTCGGCTAGCCCTTCTTTTTAACTCTATTTTTTACTTTTTTGCAAACTTTTTCTTCTTTCTAAAAGACTTTTTCTTGGAAGAAGTCTTCCCGATAGCTAGAACTTAGTCCTTTAAACTCTTCAAAGATTGCTCAATAGTAACCAGCTTATTCATTAACTCGGCCAAGGTGCACTAAAGCTTATTCATATGAAAGTTCATGATGAACTGCCCATGCGAATCACTCAAGGATTGCAGGATCACATCAATTTGCAAATCCTTGTTCATCAAGACATCAAGCTTCTCAAGCTCTTCTAGATCCTTGATCATTGCCAAGCAATGATCTTTGACCGACTACCCATCACGCATCTGCTGCACCTTAAATAGTCTTCTAGAGACTTGATAATGCACTGTGCGACTCTGATCACCAAACAACTATGCAGGTGCGCCAACATTTGGCGAACAATCCTAATATCTTCATGTTGGCACTACAACTCATCTGATATTGAGCCCAACATGTAGCACTTAGCTTTGTTATCATTTCTAACTACTTTTCATGAGATGCTCTTCAATCCACGGTCAGATGTGCTGGCAAAGTGGGGTTGGTCCTGGTCCAATACATAGGTCAGCTATTTTGAACCCAAAATAATTTTGAAGTTCTTTAGCTAATCCTTATAAATTAGTTTGCTCAACTTGTGGGTATCTAGGATTTGGGCTAAGAGTTTTAATGCAGGCATTTTCCTATAGAGAGTCAAAATTTTTAGTTAGACTTGTAATTTAACTTAACCAATTTATTTAAAAATTTTATTTTTAAATAAATTAGGCTGTCACTATTTTTTTAGATCCCTACACTCTTTTGACAGAGATACAAAAATCTCCATGATCATTAATTTCTAGTGGATGGTGCGGTCCCACCGATTGGCTCACCACCTCACCTAACAGTTATTGGTGATGGGTTAGCCAGTGAGTGGACAACTCTTGTCCAATTATTCTTTAATCATGGTGCACCTAAACGTAATCTCTAATTCATGAAGCTCATTGTGCCTAGAATATTGCTCCATTCCTTAGTTAAGTCAAACCCACTATTTATATGAATTGGATTTTTGATTAGATCTCTCACCGTATCTAGAATATTGAGCCCAACCCACCATCCAACCCATAGCATCCAATGCGTAGTAGATATGGTTGCATCTTTTCGATGCAATTGAACCACTGTATCCAACCCAGGTCAATCAACCTTGGAAAGGGCCTGCACATCTACAATGGTGGAAAACCTAGGACTTAATATTGTTTTGGAAAGATTTGATTTGGTCTCTTAGACTCAACTAGACATAACATTTATGACTAACCTAGTGGCATGGGTTAGCTTGAATCATTAGCCACCTCAAATCAGAACTGGATCGATTCAATCAACTAGGTAAGTGAGATTAGTGGGAAAAATATGCCATTAACTTATCGTGAATGCATTCAAATTAAGTAGCTTTCAATTAAAGACCACTAGTTGTATCTGCCATACTTACCTAGGACACTGACTTGTCTAATCAGAATTGATTGGGTTAGCCTATAATCTAGGCTCGAACTGCGAAGCCAAATTAGGTCTTAACTTGATCGAGCATATGTGACTATGAGTCGACCTTGATCCAGACTTAATCCTTTTAGACTGGTCAAATCTAAGCACTCTTAATCCCAGCTAACCAACTCTTGATTTGGTTTGATCAACTGCTAGACCTAATTGAGCTACCCACACTCGAATACATGATTTATAAAGATATCTTAGATCAAAAAATTTATAATTTTTAGATCTAATTAATTTCATAAACTTAATTCATAATTAAGCCTAAGTATTTAATAACAAAACTTGCATCAAAATTCTAGGATTTTAGGATCTAAGGTTTTGCAGAAAAGTAAGTTTTTGATTTTTAATTAACGGCAAACATGCAGCATCCCTACAAGCCATAAGAGCACTCCATCGAATAAAAAGAGAGGGCTTTTAAACCCTTCTTACTCTTATGACCAAAAGGCCAAGGGGAATGCCTTAATCAGTAATATAAACTGCACTACAAAATTATTAGATCTAAAGCATATAACTATTACATGATTTAAGATCTAATCTATACATATTTTGCATACGTCTTATGTATCAAATTTAATATTTAAATTTATTTTTAGATCTGATTACATCTGATATAATATATAAAAATAAAATTTTAAATAATCTCATCATAAAAGTTTTTAATCTAGACTACTCACGGCATAGATCTATGGAACTAGTCTAGACATGCATTGCATATATCATGCATATAAAATTTTTAAATACATCTCATGCTTTCAGATCTAATTATATCACATATAATATCTAAAATTTAATTAATCTAATCACATAATCTTCAAAAAATTAAATAAAAATTTCCTAAAATTTTTGATGTTATGAGATTAAATTAGAGATCTTGTCTAGACATATGCTGCCTATATCACATATATCAAAATTTTAAATTAGATTTTATATTTTAGATTTGATTACATCTAATGTAACATCTAAAACTTAAATGATTAAATCATAAAAAATTAAATTAGATCTAATCTAAAATATATTTAAAAATAATCATGATAGAGAATAACAGATCTAGACTAGAACATGCATTGTTTATATCAAACATATATATTTGAAATATGCAATTTTTGATTTTAGATCTAATTACATTGTATATAATATCTAGAAATTAAATAATCAAATTATAAAAAATAATTTTAAATCAATCTAAAGATAGATTTGAAAGCAGCAATCTGACTCTGATACCAGTTGAAGAAAAAATCAAAATTTTCTACCGTAGGTGCATCTGATCAGATTAAATTTATAGTAGAATAATTTTAAAAATTCTCTATGATCTGATCAAATTTGAGAGTTCTCAAATCTGATTAGATTGATCTAAAATTAGAAAAAAAATAAAAAAAAATAGTGATAATAATTATCATCTGATCGGATAAATCGTTTACTCATTGTGATGATCTGACGACTGATCCAAGATTCTGATTTAGCCATGCTCGCACCTGATCTCTACTAATATCCACTTGGATTAGATCTAAAAGTCTCCTCTTTCTAGATCTGATCTCTAATGATCAAAACTGATGTCTTCCCATGGAGCCTTCAAATCAAACTTTGAGGGCTGCATGTTCGTCTCACAAACACCATGGTCTCTCACTGATCTTCGTGCTAATGAAACTTGATCTTTGCTCGCAGGTTTTGTCCAACTCTAGAGCATGGAGAAGAGGGAGAGGATCAATTGAGGGAGGCATGGATATGGAGATTTTAACTTTGAACAGGTTGCGTAGGGCACTAATTATAGACCTAGTCAAGAGTTCCTTCGCATATGACTTTGAACAGGTCATAGCCAACATGCAGAAGGACTCTCCCATGATCTCTATGCCACACACCCTCTATTTTCAGATTTTTATCACACAAAAATAAGGAGAAATGGCATGGAACAATTTGGGATAACAGAAAGTTGGCACACAACTCTTATCTCCCAAGAGTTTGAACTATTCAAACTTTTGATCCATTCAAACTTGATTTGAATGGGGTGCCTCTATACATATCCATAAGGGTGCACACCATAAGGGGCATGGCCTTCTTTTCCTTATGTAAATCCCATATGGATGTGCACCCTTAGATAAATTCTAGGGGGTGCAAGCCATATCTTTTCTTTCTTGCAAAACTGGGTCAACCTTTGACCCTTGTCTTATTCCTATCTCATGGGATTTAAGATAAGCATTTTCCAAGTCTCATCCAATGAATTTATATCAAGTCTTAATCAAGTTAGAACAAATCTTGATCAGACCAGGACTCCATCCAGTTAGATAAAAAAAAATCCATCTAGAATTTTTGGGATAGGCTTGTCCAAATTTCATCTCATGATTTTATGACAAGTCATAATCTGGAAAAGATAACCCTTATCTTATTCCCATCTTATGGGATTTAGAATTAGCCTTGATCAAGCCAGGACAAGCTCCAGTCAGATCAAGATCAATCCTCACAGAGTTTTCGGATGAACCTTGTCCAAATAGTTCCAAAAATTAGTAGGTTGTCCTTTTTCCATCCGATGGATTAAGACAAGCCTAGATCAAGTTAGGATAATACTTTTCTGACCTAGACAAGTTTCAGTCAGACTAGGATAGTACCATACAAGCCTCTCAGATGAGTCAAATCTAATTTGGCTTAGTTGGGATGAACCAGAAAGATGATAGAAGGAGAATATTAGGTTTAATTATGTGCTAGAATGATTTTCTTGAAACTAATTAGATCTAATCCAAATCAATCAAACTAGGATAGCTCAATTGATGACATCCAGACCAAAATCCTTATTTATGTGATCCAGTTAGATTAAGTTCTGTATGATAATGATGTTAAATGTATGCCCTAAAAGCCAGATTGGCTAAGCACTTGTAATACATTTCTAACGATAATTTTATAATTTTGACTATAAATTAATAAATAAGTTATTTTCTATCACAGTGTGTATTTAAAGTATCTGTGATACATCTTTTGAGTTAATGGCAATGATAACTCATATTTTTAAGAGTTAAAAATTTAAAACATGAATTTTCATAATTAACTCATAAACTGCTCCCGATCGTAGGATCATCATGAGGATGGTGATCGATCCGGAAGATTGGTGTATGATCACTTTTCTAGAATAGATGTATCTTGAGTCTACAGTGTGGAGACACCGAAGAGAGAGTATAAGAACTCATTAGAAAATGAGGGCAATGAGCATAACCATCTCGAGCAGTTAGAAGAAAGTCTACCTTCTCATCAATGACTGACTCAATGCTGTAGTGGTGTGTATGGTTATTTCACCTGAGGTGCATCAATAGTTCACCTTAATGGTGTTATAGTTTGACTACACCATAACTTGATCTCCTAGCTATTCAAAATCTTGAGATGTAGTTGGCTATAGCATGTTCATTGTAGTAATTGGATTGCACCAATAGGGGATCTATCTACCTCGGTAGATGAGGAGTAGCCTTATGATAATCATGAGATTGAGTCCATAAGTCCATGGCAATGGCAGTGTGAATATGACAGAAAGAGTTTCTATTAGAGTTTCACATTAGACTCAAATCGAATGATTAATTCATATGACGCATATTGGGTTTGACGAGTTCACCTTAACCCTAATGCCATTAGGGGCTCAAGATAGAAGAACCCAATCTCACAGTTAGCTGCACCGAGAGGTTTACTTTCAATTTTGATGGGTTGCCACCTTATACTGCTAGATGTCACTGGTGGATTTTTGGAGCAATTATATTGGGAATTGTGTCCCAAAAGCCAATCCTGAGCCTATTAATGGTTGAGCTACTTTGTATATGTAATTGATCATTAATAAATAAAATACTTTGGCATGTTTTTCATCATAAGTCTTCATCTTCTAATGAACTCCATTTTTGTGATGAAGTCCTTAGGACTAATTAATTTCGATAAAGAGAGGATTTAATGATTAGTTCTTAAATCAGTTCATGACCAAATGATAGGCTATTAAATAGGATGATAGCGTCTATCAAGCATAGGTCGCTGTATGCCATATAGGTTGGTTGTCCTCTTAACCAAGGAGTGTGGAGATACTAGTATGGCATATAGGTGAGATGTATGGGTACATCATTATTAAACATGACCAACTCCATAGCATTCTACTATCGAGGATGTCTCTGATGGGATATAGGTATAAATGTCCCTTAGATCTGAGATCACCTCAGTGACTTGCAAGCAACTTACTATGCTTTGGTACCAGACTAATTAAATTTTTAATTCAATAATAGAAGGCTTCTGGATACAGTAATGTATTTGTAAAGTTGATGTATGATCAAGATGGAATTGACCACTCCAAGAGTTGGAGAAAAATATATCACTGTATTTCAATATAGCAAAACCTTGATCAGGATAATCAATCAGATGGATTTAATATTTTGAAATACAATGAAGACAATCTGATCAGAGTTGACAGTTGAACTCTAAGGTGTCCTACGAGCATTTTGGTCAAGGAGATGAATTATATGGAAATTTTATCCATATGGGTTCTAAGGATGGTGTTCTACGCATTCGACCTATCCGACCGTCGGATATCATTACTAGATGGTCACTTTGATTGGTATAAAAATTTATTTCTATGCTATCGACTTAGATTCAAACCTATGAGATCATACACATTAGAGTTTCTGATCTGATCAAATGGTTGATCAATGATTGAGAATCATTTTAGGGTTAAACGATCAATACAACTGATGTTTAACCTAGTGCAAGTGTTGCAAGAGGATTGATTAGCCATTTGATTGCTAATTAGCTTAATTTGATTAAGCCTGAGTTGAGATTAAGTCTAATTAAATATGATTTAATTAGATTTGGTTTGGGCTTGATTGGATCAAGTCCAATTGACTTATTAGATAAGTCAAGTGCAAGAAAAAACTAGTCCTAGTCTAACTAGGGTCAACCCAATTTTTTAATTTGATTAAAAAATTAAATTAAAATTAAATTTAATTTAATTGAGTCATTAATTGGGTTAGAACCTAATTTAATTTGGTTGAGTTGATTTTGATTTAATTTGGTTTAAGGAACCACTTTGACCATGTCATAGATAGAATCCTAGTAAAACTAGGATTCCTCCTTGCGCCACCTTAGTCCCAATGCCCCCCATGCCTATTTTTTTGATATTTTTCATGAAAAATCATTTTATTCCTGATCTTCACATATGCCCCCATCTCTCTCTCTTTCTCATATGATAATTGGGTAGAAGACCAAGTCAAAGAAGGAGTTTATTTTGATATTGGATTCTGTGAGATAGAATCCTAACAAACCCAAACACTTCCCAAAAGGTGCTGCCCCCTCTACCAATTAATTTCTCCCTTATTCCACATGAGAAACCCCTTTTCTTATGCAACTTTCCTTGCTGGTACATGCCAAAAATTATGGAGGGGGCATCCAAGAGTTGGGCGCCCCTTGGGTTGCCCTGTTTGACCTTTCCTTGTCTAGTATTTAACCTAGATAAGGACTCTTCCTTTCCTATATATTTTGAATAAATTTTAGCTTAAAATTTTTATAGATTATAGACCTTTCAGAGGGCTTTAAGGTGTGTAAAAAATAGGGAGAGAGAATCTCTAGGCATTAAGATTCAATAGATACAAAACTAGGTGTCTAGGTGAGAGCAAAGAGAAGAAGAAGAGTGTCTTCTTCTAGGATTGCTGTATTCATCTCTTCCCTTCATTCTTCCTTGGGTTTTATGATAGTATCTCACATGTAAAACCTCTTCCCCTCCTTATCCTCTTTGAAAGAGTCTAATCTAGAAGAAAGGAGGCATCTGATCAATCATCGAAGAAAGATCAGTGCAGTACTAGCATACTATGCTGATTTCCAGCATCTGGATTTCTGATCGTGATCGTGGGCTCATGTGGATGACTCCTAGAGGTCAGATGTGTGTATGACTTGCAAATTCATCCTCAAACCTAGATCAATGAGTTATAATGTCTAACTCACTCAAGTAATAGATCTGATCTATTATTTTTTTCATGCATGCATGAGATGTAGTGTAGATCTAGGTTGATGTGATCAACCTTTCCTTCTTGTTCATTTTTGATTTTAGATTTAAATGCCATACAATAATCATATAATTGTTAGATATATGTGCCCTAGAAGACAAAATTGGCTGACACTTGTAATACACTTCTAGGGGCAAAATTGTAATTTTGACTATAATAAATAAAATGGGTTATTTTCTATCACATATGTGTATTTAGTGTCTATGATACATCCTTTGAGTTAATGGTAATGATAATTCATATTTTCAAGAGTTGAAAATTTAAGACATGAATAATCATTGTTAACTCATAAAATGCTCCCAACCATAGGATCATCACGAGGATGGTGATTGATCCGGAAGGTTGGTGTACAATCGCTTCTCTTTAGTAGATGAGTCTTGAGTCTATGGTGTGGAGACACTGGAGTGAGAGTACGGGTACTCGTTAGAGAATGAGGGCACTGAGCGTGACCATCTCGAGTAGTCATTAGGGAGTCTACCTTCTCATCAATGACTGACTCGATGCTGCAGTAGTGTGTCTGGTCCTTTGACCTGAGATGCATCGGTAGTTCACCTTGAGGGTGTTATAGTTTGACTACACCATTATTCGGTCTCCTAGCCATATGAAACCCTGAGGTGTATGTTGGCTATAGCATGTTCATTGTAGGAACTGGATAGCATCAAGATGGAATCTATCTACCTCGGTGGTAGAGGAGCAGTCCTATGATGATCATGAGAATCAAGTCCAAAAGTCCATGGCTATGATAGAATGAAATAATAGAAAGAGTTTCTATTTAGATTTTCACATCGGACTCGAATCGAATGATTATATCATATGATAGAAATTAGGGTTTGACGAGTTCACCTTAACCCTAATCTGATCGGGGCTCAAGATAGAAGTGAAGGGAAATCCTGATTTCCCGGTCTAGGTTCGTCCAGATCTGATCAGATCAAGAGATATATTTTAAAATTTTTTCTCTTGATCCTAATCAGATCTTTATATGTTTCAGATCTGATTCTTACTATTTTAATAAATAAAATAAAATTAAAAGATAAATTAAATCAAATTTAATTTACCTGATTTGGGTAATCCTATTACCCTGTTGATGATCCTGTTTGCAGTGGAAGGTTCTGGATCTAGCCACGCAAGCGCCTGGCCTCTACCAGTATCCACTCGGGTTGGATCTAGAGATCCTCTTCTTCTCTATCACACCTCCAAAAATCAGATCTAGATCTGATCTGGAGGATCTTCAAAACTCTTTTGAAGATCTGCAGTCGTCCTTTTGCAGCAGCGCAGCCTTCTTGCTTTTGATCGCCTTTCTTTTGATCTGGAATGCACCAACCTAAGTCCAAAACCCTTTTGGACGTGGAGAGGAGAAGGAGGAGAAGTTTAGGCATGGAGGAAGAGGGGAGAGGCAGCCTTGGGGCGTGGGAAATCTCTATTGAATTGCATTCATTGAATCTGAGTTGGGCGCAGGGTCTTATTTATAGACTAAGCGTGATCCAACTCCTCTTCCTCTCAACCAATCACAACCCTTTGTGAAATCAGATCTAAATCTGATTGGTTGGAATAGAGACCCCTGGATTCCTCCTTAGAGGGCGCCTAAGACCAGTCAAACTGGATTCTTAGTAGAACTCTGATTGGAATCCAAAAGGGAGGTGGAGTCCTTGTCCAACAAGGACTCCTAGGCGCCTCCTACTTGGGCTCACGCCACCCTTGGCGTGCGCCCTTCTCCTTGCCAGGTTCTGGCAGGGGGACAGGCCCCCACCAGCTCTCCAATAGGTGCATGACATGTGGTCAAAAGTCAAGGTGTCAACGGTCAACGTTTGACCAGTCAAAGGTAGACTTTTGACCAAAGTCAAAGAACAAGAAATGGCAGGTGACCAAAAATGGCAGGTCATGTCTTATAAAATAAGACAACCTTCTCTAACTTGGACAACCTCCAGTTAGACCATATGAAGGCCTCTGATTGAGCACAAACTCCTTTGGCTCAGACAGGACAACTTATTTATGATAGTAAAAGAAGAACGTTAGGTTCAATCGAGTGCTAGCACGATTTCCTTGAACCTAATTGAATCTCATTCAGATCAATTGAACTAGATCAGTTCAATTGATGATCACCAGATTCAAACCCTTGTTTGTGTGACCCAGTTAGGTTCAGTTCTGTATGGTAATGGGATATGTCATGATCTCTATCATAGACATCATCGAAACTCCTTTCGATGGATCAGAACTCTTCTGATTCGAACAGCTAGAATGATCGATCATCTAAATCATTCTAATTGCTCCCAAAATCCACCAGTGACACCTAGCAGTATATGGTGGCAACCCATAAGAGCTGAATGCGAACCTCTTGGTGCAGCTACCTGTGTGATTAAGTTCTTCTATCTTGAGCCCCGATCAGATTAGGGTTAAGGTAAACTCGTCAAACCCTAGTCTCTATCATATGATATAATCATTCGATTCGAGTCCAATGTGAAAATCTAAATAGAAACTCTTTCTATTATTTCACTCTGCCATGGCCATGGGCTTCAGGACTTGATTCTCATGATTATCATAGGGCTGCTCCTCTACCACCGAGGTAGATAGATCCCATCTTGATGCAATCCAGTTCCTACAATGAACATGCTATAGCCAACATACAACTCAGGGTTCCATATGGCTAGGAGACCGAGTAATGGTGTAGTCAAACTATAACACCCTCAAGGTGAACTACCGATGCATCTCAGGTCAAAGAACCAGATACACTACTGCAGCATCGAGTCAGTCATTGACGAGAAGGTAGACTTCCTAATGACTACTCGAGGTGGTCACGCTCAGTGCCCTCGTTCTCTAACGAGTACCTGTACTCTCGCTCCGGTGTCTCCACACCGTAGACTCAAGACTCATCTACTAAAGAGAAGCGATCGTACACCAACCTTTCTGGATCAATCACCATCCTCGTGATGATCCTATGGTCGGAAGCTGTTTATGAGTTAATAATGATTATTCATGTCTTAAATTTTCAACTCTTGAAAATATGAATTATCATTACCATTAACTCAAAGGATGTATCACAGACACTAAATACACAGGTGTGATAGAAAATAACCCATTTTATTAATTATAGTCAAAATTATAATTTTGCCCCTAGAAGTGTATTACAAGTGTCAGCCAATTCTGGCTTCTAGGGCACATATATCTAACAATCTCCCACTTGTCCTAAAGCCAATTGGCTACAAGTCTAAGTCCCATCTTCTCAAGGTGGGCTTCGATCTTCTGTTGTTCCAACGGCTTTGTAAGTGGGTCTGCCATATTATCTGTGGAGTTGACTCTCTTGACCTCAACTTAACCCTTTTTGAGGTAATCGTGGATGGGGTGGTATCACCGTTTGCTAGGAACTCTTCCAGCACAAACAGTCTGCCAGATGTCGACTTTCGATCATCTATATCAGACATGAAGTCCGAGTCTGTGTATCCTTGAACTTGGAGTTCTTTATTACCAAAGACCAACATCATATCCTTAGTTCTTCTCAAGTACTTAAGGATACATTTCACAGAAGTCCAGTATTCTTCACCTAGGATTTGACTGATATCTGCTTGTGACACTCACAGCATGGGCTATATCAGGTCGTGTACATAGCATGGCATACATGAGGCTCCCTATTGCAGAAGCATAAGGGATCTTGCTCATGCGTTCTATTTCCTCAGGTGTGCTGGGGCACATCTTCTTGGAAAGATGAATACCATGTCTGAAGGGTATTAATCCCCTCTTAGAGTTTTCCATACTAAACCTCTTTAGTACTTTCTCTATGTACATCTTTTGTGAAAGTCCTAGCATCCTATTCGGTCTATCTCTATAGACCTTAATTCCTAGAATAAAGGATGCTTCACCTAGGTCTTTCATGGAGAATTCCTTGGACAACCACATCTTGACTGATGTCAACATGGGAATATCATTCCCAATAAGGAGGATGTCATCCACGTACAATACGAGGAAGACAACAGCGCTCCCACTGACCCTTTTGAAAACACATGGTTCTTCTTCATTTTTGATGAAACCAAACTTTTTGATCACATCATTGAAATGAGTGTTCTAGCTCCGAGATGCTTGCTTAAGTCCATATATGGACCTTTGCAGCTTGCAAACCTTGTGATCAGTATCACTGGATGTGAAACCTAGCGGCTGTTCCATATAGATATCTTCCTCAAGATATCCATTTAGGAATGCCGTTTTCACGTCCATTTGCCATATTTCATAATCGAAATAGGCTACAATAGCAAGCAATGTGCGGATGGATTTTAGCATAGCTACCGGGGAAAAGGTGAAGGGAAATCCTGATTTCCCTGACCAGGTTCGTTCAGATCTGATCAGATCAAGAGATATATTTCAAAAATTTTTCTCTTAGATCTGTATCAGATCAGGGATGCTTCAGATCTGATTCTTATTTATTTAATAAAAATTAAATGAAAAGGATAAATTAAATCAAATTTAATTTACCTTGAATAGGGTAATCCTATTACCCTGTTGATGATCCTGTTTTTGCAGCGGAAGGTTCTGGATCAAGCCACGCAAGCGCCTGGCCTCTACCGGTATCCACTCGGGCTGGATCTGGAGATCCTCTTCTTCTCTATCACGCCTCCAAAAATCAGATCTGGATCTGATCTGGAGGATCTTCAAAACTCCTTTTGAAGATCTGCAGTCGTTCCTTTGCAGCAGCGCAGCCTTCTTGCTTTTGATCGCCTTTTCTTGATCTAAATCGCACCAATCCAAATCCAAAACACTTTTTGGACGTGGAGAGCAAGGGGAGATGAGAGTATGGCATGGAGAAAGGGGAGAGAGGCAGCCTTGGGGCGTGGGAAGATTGCTTCTTGATTATTTCTTTTATTATATTTTCACTTGGGCGCAGGGTCTCTTATATAGACTAAGCGTGATCCAACTCCTCTTCCTCCCAACCAATCACAACCCTTTGTGAAATCAGATCTAAATCTGATTGGTGGGAATAGAGTCCCCTGGATTCCTCCTTAGAGAGTGCCTAAGGACCAGTCAAACTTGGTTCTTAGAAGAACTCTAATTGGAATCCAAAAAGGAGATGGAGTCCTTGTCCAACAAGGACTCCTAGGCGCCTCCTACTTGGGCTCACGCCACCCTTGGCGTGCGCCCTCTCCTTGCCAGGTTCTGGCAGGGGGACAAGCCCCCACCAGCTCTCCAATAGGTGCATGACATGTGGTCAAAAGTCAAAGGATCAATGGTCAACGTTTGACCAGTCAAAGGTAGACTTTTGACCAAAGTCAAAGAACAAGAAATGGCAGGTGACCAAAAATGGCAGGTAATGTCTTACAAATAAGACAACCTATTTCTGACTTGGACAACCTCCAGTCAGACCATATGAAGGCCTCTGATTGAGCACAAACTCCTTTGGCTCAGTCAGGACAACTTATTTATGATAGTAAAAGAAGAACGTTAGGTTCAATCGAGTGCTAGCACGATTTCCTTGAACCTAATTGAATCTCATTCAGATCAATTGAACTATCAGTTCAATTGATGATCACCAGATTCAAACCCTTGTTTGTGTGACCCAGTTAGGTTCAGTTCTGTATGGTAATGGGATATGTCATGATCTCTATCATCGACATCATCGAAACTCCTTTCGATGGATCAGAACTCTTCTGATTCGAACAGCTAGAATGATCGATCATCTAAATCATTCTAATTGCTCCCAAAATCCACCAGTGACACCTAGCAGTATATGGTGGCAACCCATCAGAGCTGAATGCGAACCTCTTGGTGCAGCTACCTGTGTGATTCAGTTCTTCTATCTTGAGCCCCGATCAGATTAGGGTTAAGGTGAACTCGTCAAACCCTAGTCTCTGTCATATGATGTAATCATTCGATTCGAGTCCAATGTGAAAATCTAAATAGAAACTCTTTCTATTATTTCACTCTGCCATGGCCATGGGCTTCAGGACTTGATTCTCATGATCATCATAGGGCTACTCCTCTACCACCGAGGTAGATAGATCCCATCTTGATGCAATCCAGTTCCTACAATGAACATGCTATAGCCAACATACACCTCAGGGTTCCATATGGCTAGGAGACCGAGTAATGGTGTAGTCAAACTATAACACCCTCAAGGTGAACTGCCGATGCATCTCAGGTCAAAGAACCAGACACACTACTGCAGCATCGAGTCAGTCATTGACGAGAAGGTAGACTCCCTAATGACTACTCGAGGTGGTCACGCTCAGTGCCCTCGTTCTCTAACGAGTACCTGTACTCTCGCTCCGGTGTCTCCACACCGTAGACTCAAGACTCATCTACTAAAGAGAAGCGATCGTACACCAACCTTCCGGATCAATCACCATCCTCGTGATGATCCTATGGTCGGGAGCTTTTATGAGTTAATAATGATTATTCATGTCTTAAATTTTCAACTCTTGAAAATATGAATTATCATTACCATTAACTCAAAGGATGTATCACAGACACTAAATACACATGTGTGATAGAAAATAACCCATTTTATTAATTATAGTCAAAATTACAATTTTGCCCCTAGAAGTGTATTACAAGTGTCAGCCAATTCTGGCTTCTAGGGCACATATATCTAACAATCTCCCACTTGTCCTAAAGCCAATTGGCTACAAGTCTAAGTCCCATCTTCTCAAGGTGGGCTTCGATCTTCTGCTGGCCCAACGGCTTTGTAAGTGGGTCTGCCACATTATCTGTGGAGTTGACTCTCTTGACCTCAACGTAACCTTTCTCAAGGTAATCGCGGATGAGATGATATCGCCGCTCAATGTGCTTGGACTTCTGGTGAGACCTCGGCTCCTTAGCAAGGGCTATGGCGCCATTGTTGTCGCAGTAAAGAGGAATGGCATCTGATGGCATTACTCCAATTTCTGCAGCAAACTTCTTGTACCAGAATTCCTTTGCAGCCTCTGATGCAGCTATATATTCTGCTTCCATGGTGGAATCTGCTACACAGTTTGCTTGAACTCTTCCAGCTGACAGCTCCACCATTGCACACAAACAGACTCCAGATGTCGACTTTCGACATCTATATCGAATGAAGTCCGAGTCTGTGTATCCCTGGACTTGGAGTTCTCCATTACCAAAGACCAACATCATATCCTTAGTTCTTCTCAAGTACTTAAGGATACATTTCACAGAAGTCCAGTGTTCTTCACCTGGATTTGACTGATATCTGCTTGTGACACTCACAGCATGGGCTATATCAGGTCGTGTACATAGCATGGCATACATGAGGCTCCCTATTGCAGAAGCATAAGGGATCTTGCTCATGCGTTCTATTTCCTCAGGTGTGCTGGGGCACATCTTCTTGGAAAGATGAATACCATGTCTGAAGGGTATTAATCCCCTCTTAGAGTTTTCCATACTAAACCTCTTTAGTACTTCCTCTATGTACATCTTCTGTGAAAGTCCTAGCATCCTATTCGGTCTATCCCTATAGACCTTAATTCCTAGAATAAAGGATGCTTCACCTAGGTCTTTCATGGAGAATTCCTTAGGACAACCACATCTTGACTGATGTCAACATGGGAATATCATTCCCAATAAGGAGGATGTCATCCACGTACAATACGAGGAAGACAACAGCGCTCCCACTGACCCTTTTGAAAACACACGGTTCCTCTTCGTTTATGATGAAACCAAACGTTTTGATCACATCATTAAAACGAGTGTTCCAGCTCCGAGATGCTTGCTTAAGTCCATATATGGACCTTTGCAGCTTGCAAACCTTGTGATCAGTATCACTGGATGTGAAACCTAGTGGCTGTTCCATATAGATATCTTCCTCAAGATATCCATTTAGGAATGCCGTTTTCACGTCCATTTGCCATATTTCATAATCGAAATAGGCTGCAACAGCAAGCAATGTGCGGATGGATTTTAGCATAGCCACTGGGGAAAAGGTATCCTGATAGTCAATGCCTTCACGTTGACTATAACCTTTTGCCACTAGTCTAGCCTTGAATGTCTCCACATTCCCATCTGCACCAATCTTTCTCTTGAAGATCCATTTACACCCAATAGGTACTATACCTTCTGGTGGATCTACCAAGGTCCAGACTTGGTTTGAGTGCATCGAGTCGATCTCTGACTTCATTGCCTCAAGCCATTTCTCGGAGTCGATATCTGATATCGCCTCGTTGTAGGTTTTGGGATCATCACCATGAGCACCATTACCTATGAGGAACATTTCCTCTACATCCTCTGAAATAATACCTAAGTATCTTTCAGGGGGACGGGAAACTCTTTCCGATCTACGAGGTGGAGGAGGTAGTGTTCTTATTGGCTCAACCTGATTTGGTTCCACTTGGTCCTTAGCTCTTTCTGCTTGTGAGACTTTCTCATCAAGCTTAATCTGCTTTCCAATGCCACTATCTTGAATAAACTATTTTTCAAGAAATATGGCATGTCGACTCACAATCACATTGTGGTCTTCTGGAATGTAGAAATAGTATCCTAATGACTCTT